>PVIA01000339.1:440516-483314 GCA_004024845.1 Tonatia bakeri
ACCACTTAGGATGAATTCCCAGGTACAGCAGGGCTTGGGGCTTGCCACACTAGATAAGGCCAGGGAAAAACTGAAAGGCCAGCAAGGCCACCAGGCAAAGGATTATCCTCAGAGTAAGGTTTACACCCTGTTGGGTCTGCTCCTTCACCCTGGTCCCTGGTGCCCTCTGCTGGACACACAGAGGCTGCGCCACGACTCCCATCTGAGAAATCTGACAATCTTGCCACTCCAAGTGGTCCCCATTCTGCAGTTAGGGGTGGGGAGAGGGAAGTGGGGCGTGGGGAGGCATTCCTCGTCCCCGATGCCCATAGAACCTTTACAGCCGCAGTGGTATCTGTGTGCTCCCAACAGAAGGTAGGGACCCTGGACTCATCTTTGCTCCCCCTTCCATGCCATTTCCCTGATACCTAGAAGGGCTAACGTGTGTAATCCGAGAGGGATTTTCCATTTAAAAAGCAACAACAGCCCTGGTTGGTGTGGCTCAGTGGGATGAGCAAAGGCTTGCAAACCAAAGAGTCACAGGTTCAATTTCCAGTCAGGGCACGTGCCTAGGTTGTCCTTAGGGGCCAGGTTCCCAGTAGGGGGAGTGGGAGAGGCAACCACACATTGACGTTTCTCTCCCTCTCTTTCTCCCCCTCAACTTCTATTGCAGAAGTACACTGGGGAGGGACAGTGTAAGGTACAAAGGTAGCACAGACCACCTGCCCATCACTGGTGATCATGCTCGCCTCAGCATGCTGCTCTCTGGCTCCTGACCTCTGTTGCAGGAAAAGGGTCAGGAGGGTGAGGTCTTTTCAACAGGGAGTGAAGGAGCAAGCCTGGGAGCACTGGGCTGTCCTGTCTCCCACCGGCTTCCCTAGAAAATCCCAGCCTTGCCAAAGGTTCAAAGCTCCACCAGGGTGTGGGCCCATACCCAGTATCAGTACCCCTCTATGGGGATGCCCACCCCCCTGCCCTCCCACAAGCATGGAATCCTCACCTGGGCAGGGGTAGGGGGCCGGGCGGGGGAGCCAGTGCCGAGCTCAGGCTGCACAGTAGCGACGGTGGCCGTGGGCGTGAAGATGAGCTGAGGGGACAAAGGAACAGTGCCGCCTAGGCTCCTAGCTACCTGCACCAGGTTACCTGGCTGGGCCTGGAATCACAGGAAACGAGGCGCCTTTTACCTGCCCAATGTGGGCTCAGCCACAGGACAGAACAGCTTAGCCAGGGAGCAGATATAGGGACATAGGGAGGCAAGAAAGGGAAGGAGACCAAGGGGATCCCCTGAAAATCTCAAGAGGCTTGTGGTGTCTGGACCCAGGCTGGGCAGCGAAGGGGGTGGTGAGGCAGAGCCACTCTGGGACTGTCCCCAAGTCAGCTGCACTGCAGAAGCCTCTGTGAGGGGCTCATCCTAGAGGGGACCTGCATTCGAAGGACATCCTAGAGTCACTGTCTCCGCCACATCCTGGGGAGCAGGGATGCTGGGCTGAGACGGATGCCCTAGGACCACCAGCTAGGTCAAACCCACTTCCGACTCCAGGTTGGGGTCAGAACAGGGCTCAACTGCAGAAGGGATGACTGGGTCATTTTTCAGTCACGCTTAGATGTGTGTGTGTGTGTGTGTGTGTGTGCGCACATGTGCACATGTGCACAGACAACAGTGGTAGAGGAAGCAGAATGCCTAGAGCTTCGCTCGTGTCTGCATCTCCTTCCATGGGGCATAGGCTATGTGACCCCACGAGTCTAGCTTGGCATTGTTGTGCACATGCTGGCGTCCCGAGAGCATGCTTTCCCCAGAACCCTGTGAGCATGTGCTCTGCTTTGGGGAGTGAGACAGACAGGCTCCAGGCCTCCAGCTGGGGCGGTGGCACAGGACACAGCAATGGGTGAGCTGACGGCAAAGGTGGGTTTGGGCAGTGTCAAGATGTAGCTGTGCAGCTGGCTCCTAGAGAAATGGAAGTCTGTTCCACGCTGTGTGTCTAAACTAGTGCCTAGGACTGCAGCTGTACCTCAAACAATGAACTCAGAGTCAGGAACAGAAGTGCAGGGGCAAGACCGGAACAGATCCAGGTGCCCGATTCTGGGCACAGGAGCAAAGGGAGGGGAAGGACTGTTCCGTTCAGGACCGCGTGTCAAGGAGCTCAGGGGAGAAGTCTTCAGAATGGGAGGTGTGAGGCTGCGCTGAGCTCAGGGTAGAGCCATTAGATGCCACTGCCTCCTAGGGGGCAAGCTGCTATTTTCTCAGGAAATTCTTCTAAATGTTAGGAACCTCTAAAGTTCTTAAGGACCTCTGCAACCCTTGGGGACAGGTGTAAAGGAGAGCTTTTAAGCATGCATGTCCAGGGCTGATGCCGTCCTGAGTACACTGGGCCCAAACAAGCTCACCTGATTAACGACCGATAGGGGGGCCCTGATTAGAATGGGGGTCCAGCTGGGAGGGCAGCAGAGGCAGCAGCACTTCCTGAAGCTGGCTGCCATTTTCACCAGCTGAGCGGGATGCCCCTTTGGCCCTTGAGCACTAGCAAGGACCGTCACAGTGAGGTGAGACCCCCTCCCCACTTCTGTAGGGCACACGGGTGCTTGTGTGCTTGCTCATCCCATGTGGCTGGGGGACATACCATTCGGGCAAGGTCTCCTGCATTTTCTAGTCTCATTAATTTTAGGAAGTGTTTTCTGATAAGGGGACAATTCTGTTTCACTCTAGGAGGGGGAGGAAAGGAGGCAGCGCGGGTAACTCCATTGCAGCCTGGAACCCCACCTGTTCTTGCGTCATTGAGCCTATACCAAAGCTCCCACTCAGCCTTCCGGGGGCCCCCCTTCTTTATTCCACCCTTATCTCTTGCCAAGTGTCCCCCAGTGCTTCTTCCCGTCCCTTTTCTAACCCCCACCTTTTTCTAATCCCCTAGCTCTCAAATTCTCTGCCTGTTTCCCCTGGCCCGCGTGAGCTATGGCCCAGGCTGGGAACTCACCATCTGCGCCCTCAGATACATCTGCGCTTGGCTTGCAGTCAGGGCCGGGGAGGAGGTGTTGCCCAGGAGCACAGCCTGCTGGGCGATGCCCGAGGCTGTTGCCGAGTTGACGCTCTGAGCCCGGTTGATGAACTGGGCTGCCGCTGGGGAGGCTGCCAGGTTGATCTGAGGAGAGAGACACGCGCAGTGGGAAACTGGGGGTTCTTTTGGTTAATTCCATGCCCCTCATCCATTTCTTCCTCTCCCCCTCTTCTGTCCCTTGGTGGATTCAGCCTTTTTAGAACCATCTCTGGTCCTTGGGCCCTGGATCTTCCCCAGCACCACCCCATCTCTGATCTTCCCCAGCATGGCCCTGTCTCTGGCCTGCAGGGACAGCTGCAGGGAGGATCCAATGGTGAGAGAACCGAGCTATGGGCAGAGTGCCTTGACATTGTGAAGATGACAGGGAGTTACTAAAGTAAGCTTTAGGAAGAGGCACATACTTTTTTTCTAGCCAGAGTAATGGATTCCAGTAATAGATTCTACCTGGCTAAGGATTCACCACCACTGGGTGCTGGGCAAGGAGGAAGGGGCTGGTCCGAGAGCGGTGGGGTCTGCCCACTGCTCCCCATCCTACTCACCGAGGACGACTGGGCTGGGGCCTGTGCAGACACGCTGCTGCCGGAAGTGCTCCCTTGTCTGTTGGCCACCAGGCTTGCCTAGGAAAGAGCAGTTCTCATCACCTGAGTCCTGGGTCTCCCCAGTCACACTCCAGGCTCTCAGCCCCACGGAAGTGCTACAGGGCAGTGGTGAGGAGTCAGACCCCCATTCTGCCTCATCTGTGTGACCTTAAACAAGTGCCCCAGTTTCCCCGTCTATAAAGTGGGGAGAGTGACAGTGTCTACCTTGTAGGATTGTGTGAGGCAAAGCACTAACATGGAAGCACTCAAACTGTCAGCTGCGGTTCTTAGCCAGGGTTCCAGCTCTCTGGGCCCCCGGCTGCTCCCTGCTCTGTCATGTCTGTGCCCCGATGTGGAGAGCGGCACACACTATTTGGAATGCCAGCCTACCCTTCCCCCGTGGCCAGCTTTTTGTCACCCTTCAGGTGTCAGCAGAGAGGCCTTCCCTGGCCGCCTAATCTAGGCCCTTCCTTGTTAGTCACTCGCACTGGTCCTCTCTTTCACAGAGCTTATCACAGCTGAGGTACTGATATACCTTGTCTCCTTCAGTTTGGGTTTCTGTTCACTGGCTGTCTCCCCGCTGTAACCTCTGAGAAGACAGGTCTACAGTACACTCAGGGTGTGACATACACTTTAGCATACAGTAGGTGCATGAAAATTTTTGTTGAAAAAAATGAATGAATGAAGAGTTTTTCTCAGCCACTGATGGCAGACAGGCAAGCACAGTGGGCAGTGGCCTCCTCTTGGGAGCCTCCTTGACCCTCAGTCCCATCCCTGTTGTGCAATGACATGGTGAGGAGGGCCTCTAGTCCTCCTCTTCGGGCTTGGGGGGCTGGGAGCGCCAGCCTCTCCCCTCTTGTGCTGTGTGACCTTGGGCCAGGTGCTTGGCCTCCCAGAGCCTCTTCCCTCATCTGTCTGAGGATGCCGACAACCGCACCTACACCCGTGAGCGTACAGGGAGAGGGCACAGAGCACATGTGCTGGGCCTGCTTCGTCTCTTATTTCTGCAGCCAGCACGCCCCTCGTTCTTACCTGCTGCACAGCTGCCAGGCTCTGAAGCTGGGCGCTGCTGAGGTGCTGCTGCTGCAGTGCTGCCGTCTGCAGCATGAGGTGCTGCTGCTGCGCTGCGTACATCTGCTGCAGGTACTGAGCCGCCGTGCTGGGCTGCCTGTGCAGGGCCTGCTGGATCACCTGTGAGGGTGGGGGTGGGGGCAGGGCAGACAGCGTTCTCAGCAGGCGTACTACTCACCTCTGCAGACCTGCCCCTTCTGCAACAACACCTGTCAACCCCATCTCTCCCCAGCTGCTCAGAGGACACCAGGTCTGCAACCACCACAACCAGTCACCTCTCAGGAAGGAGGGAAGCCGGCTCTGCCTTGTCTCGCCTGTATCTCTGTGGCATACACGCTTCCCGGGACAGTCTGCTCTGGGTCGGCTGCACCCCTTGCCTCCAAGGCAGCCCACCATTGCTCTAACTCACTTTCAGGTGGTGGGGAGGCTGAGGGAGACAGAAGTCCTTTGAGCCTCCAGTGACACTGTGTCCCATGCCAATGATACTCCCCTGCCCTGCCATTCTTCAGCCTCAGATTAGGGTGACTGGAGCACAGGGAAGATGATGACAGAGGGAACCAAGCTCAACAAGGCAGAGAGAAGGAAGCAGGTGGGGAGGAGGCCTGCTGTAGCCCAGGCAACATGCCAGCCAACTAAGCTTACCCAAGGGTGACACCTTTACCCTGGGACCTCAGGGCAGACCTGGGCTACTTCCTAGGGTCTCCTGGAAAGTAGCTGCCTGGAAAGTCCTGCCAGCCTTTAAAGAAGCCCCCCTGGGGCTTGTACAGCAGGCCAATGCCACAGGGATGATGCATTTTTCTCATATTCTTTCCCTTCCTTTCTCTATTGCTCTCCCTTGTGAGCCACCAACTCCTATTCCCTGGCCTTACTGCCATTCTCGCTTTCCCGATGGGACTGGATGAGCCACAGCCTCAATGACCAAAGGCTGCTCTTGGTTCCTGCTCTTCACTCTGACCCCTCCAGGAAAAGCAATGCTTTCCCCCAGCCCTGAGTCCTCTGTCTTTTTTCATGAGCCCCAGAGACATTTCTCCTCCCTCTCCTCACCTGGTCACCCTCCCACCATCTCTTCCCAAGTTGGTGAGCCCCGGCCAGGCCTGGGCCTACCTCCTGCCCTTAGCTCTGCTGAGTCCCTGGCCACAAAGCTGCTCCCAATCCTGGGTGCTGCCCCCCAGCAAGGGAGCCTCCAGTCTGGATCTCTCCAGCTTAGCGTGGTTGCCAGGACTAGTGGTCTACAGTCAAACAACCAGTGGCCTCAGGTTTGGGATACTGTGAAAACAGGCTGACTCACGGTCTGCTGGGCTCTGGGACCCCCCTAGATCCCTGCACCCTATCCCAGAGCTCCCACACCCTTCCTTCTGAGTAGCCTCTCCTCTGAAGGGCTCGGTGTACATGAGCTCAGTTCTTTTCATTCCTGTTCTCCCCAGAATCCGGTCTCCTTGTTCCCTTTGCCTAAACCTATTTATTTTCATCAGCTCCGAAGAGTGCCTCCCAGCAGTCCCGACAGCGGTGGGAGAGACACTGCAGCTCCCCGTCACTAGAGGGTCTAAGGGAGCATGCGGGTGGGGAAGCAGCTTCGACCCGGAACACCTCTGCGGGCCGTGCCATCTGCCAGAGCAGGAACCCCACATCTCTGTCGCCCAGAGTTGTGCTGAGGGCATATCCTAATGTTAGCTGCTAGAGACGAGAGCTAAAATCCTGCGTGCAGTGGCAAAGGTTGGGTGGGGAGGGGCGGCAAAGATGAGTGCAGAAAACCTGGTTTTGAGTGTGAGGCAGAGCTAACCGGGAGGGCAAGATCCCAGAGTATCTGACACTACTTTCTTGAACCGGACTTTCCAGGCCCTCTCACTGTCTGCTGTGGCTTCTCCTCCATCCCCTAGTCTGGGCCTCAGGCCAAAGCAGGATGAGCCCACTTGTCTAGTACGCCCAAGCTGTAACAGCGAAGCTACTTAGAGCAAACACTTCGTGGCTGTGGTCTCTCTCTTCTGCCTGTCTTATCCAAGAATCAAAGGATATTGTACTGATTGAGAGCACAGGGCGGGTGTTGAGAATTAGGTTCAGCATTTTTGTCTTCACCTGAATGACTGGGACAAGTTTCTACCTTCTCTGAGGTTCCATTTTCTGAACTACAGGATTGCGCCTAATAATAACCATTCTCACGGCTGGAGAAACCAAGTATGAAAAATGCTTTGCACAGTGCTGGGCACATAGCAGGTGGCAATACACGGTTGCAACTGCACTTCAGAACGGTGTGTCGCCACCTGGACGGCCTCGGGGATGACACTTTGCAGACTGCTGCTTCAGGGAAGAAGGTAAAAAGTTGCAGAGACAGAGGATTGTTTTGGGGTCCACTTCTGGTCCTCTGTCCTTCAGGAATTCTTATTTGTTGCAGGGAAATGGTCATTTAGATAATGGGCCCAGCTTGTGGCTGAGCGCCTCAGTCATTTCCTTCTGGCTGTGACGTTTATGTGTCTGTTCCTTCCGCTCTCACAGACCTACCCACCGCAAGAAGCACTCTGGGATCTGAACCTGCAGGTAAGAAAGACGTTTCTGGGTCTGCTAGGTACTCCTACCCTTCCCAAACTTCCTTGATTGGACCCATCTAGCATCACTTCTCCTCTGACTGCACACGGATGCTGCAGGCCAGCTGCCCCACCAGGCCACACTGACACGTCCTCTGGGTTAGCCCTGGAGGCGATTGAGGAATTCAGTCCGAGATCAGCTGGAATCTCACCTGCACGGTCTGCCGGTCAGGAATGCCACTGTACACAGAAATCTGGGGCCCAGAGGGGCGTCCACTTCCTCCACTGCTGCTATTGACCCCGCTGGCACTGCTGGGGACGCTGGCACTGCTGGACGTATGGGGGACTGGCAGCTCATTCTCCATGGCCTGTAGGATGGCAGAGTCAGGGGGTTCAGATGGCAGAAGAGCAGGCAGGTGCTGGGAGGAAAAAGGCAGAAGTGAAATGTTAAAACACTGACTACAGCAGGCACACATATGCATGAGTTTCACATCAGCCTGTGGCAGGGACTACTTCTGAACTGAGGTCCTGAGACACACCTGTCAGCACAAGGACAGGGCCGGGTGGGTTCACTAGGTGAGATCTGCAGTCAGGTCCGCCTGATTCTAAAGTCTGTGACCTATTCATTCTGCTTCAGCCAAGGAGGCAGATTTCCTAGAACGGTGCTGCTGGGAATGATCTTAGGGACCACCTCTCACTCCATCCACCCCTTTCTCCTTGGGATGGAGAGACTGAACGTCAGAGAACTAATTATTTATTCATATTTATACAGCTGGTTATTGAAAGAAATGGGATTACAAATCTAGAGAACAGAATGAGAGAGAGGCAAATGAGGGGCAGTAAAACAAACTGAAGTGTGTATTTTGTTTCGAAAGCCGAAAGGGCTTCGAGTGTGTTTGGAGGTTCGGTTTGCTTTGTGAAGTGCTCGCCGAGTGCTCTCTGGTCTAATGCTGTGGAGGGCACTAGGTTCAACAATTTGCTTAAAATGGCAGATTTTGGGATCAGAAAGACTTGGGTTTGTGTCTTGGCTCTGCTACTTGCTAGCTGGGAAATCTTGGCAAGTCACACTTCTCTAACCTTCTGTCTCTTAACCGTCAGATGTAAGGGTGTATGGATCGTCGGGAGGATTAAGTAAAACAATGTTCATACGATGTGCTCAGCCAAGTGTCGGATATATACTGAGTACTCCGTAAGCGCTGGCTGGTGTGTGGTCATTAAAATTGCCTCCAGCCTCATTCCCACTGGTTCTAACAGATCAATCCTCTTCCGGTGTGGAAATGGCACAGCCCCTTGGAAGCTTCTAATGTGGTCATTGAGGAATGCCAGGAATTCTTCGGGTACCATCCTGTGATCCGGATTCAGAACTGGAAACCACCCATCCCCTTGAGGCGATGTGTTCAGCATTGAAGAGGGGCTGGGAGGGAAGGCAGGGGTGGTGAGAAAGGCATACCCAGCTCTGAGTTCAAGTTCCTCTCTTTTTTATCTTTCATGCAATTCCTAAAATCCTCATTTCTATACATCAGCTTTTCCTTCTACCTTATTCCTTCCTACATCAAAAAACAACACTTGTTATCCCATCACACACATTCGATTCCCTGCTTGCAGGTTAAACCAGTTCAATAAACAGAGAAAATAACATGATTTTTCACACAAATGAGGGCATGGATTAGCACAAAGAACTAAACTGTCAATGTTCTGTTGTCCTCCCTCCCATGTTGCCCAGTTTGGGGTTGTCAACATCCTTCAAGGCTGCCTTTTTCAGACTGGGTGGATTTCAACTTGGGCTAAAGAAAGTGTGGGTGAAGACCAAAAGACAGAAATATTGCGGGCAAGGAAGTCTGAGCCACTCCCAGCTGGCAGTCAGCAAGTTGCAGTTCACAGGCACATGGCTTCCAGGCAGTGTACCAGCCTGTAAACGGCGTTCCTGACCTGGGTCCTTCAGGGTGGTTCCGCTAATGTTTGTGCGTCTGCTTTCACTGCCACGGGGCAAGGCCTTTGTCCCTGAATTCCCTTTGTCCTGGAATGCATTCAGTCTGGGCCTCGTTATGGCTACTCACTTGTTAAGGTGCCTGTGATAATAATGATGATGCAGGAATCAATGCAACGCCTTAAAACCCACCGTATCTTACGTTCTAGGGACGGAAGGGTTGGCTGGATAGAAAGTGGTAAAGGGATAATTCCTGACCTTGCGGAATGAACAAACCAGGTGCAGAGATAAAGCGCAGCTGAAGTGTTAGGTGCGGCCAAGCAGCAAGTCGGTAAGTGAGAGTTATGTTCAGACATGGAATCCCCAAGGCCTCCTCTCAAATGCCTTGCCTCTGTTGCCCAAAACACTGACCCGAATTGGGGTCTGGTTCTTGCTTTCATCCCACCTCAGGAAATCTCAACCGAAGTACCTGTCAACATTAAAAATAAAATGGAAAAATGGGGCAGCAGCCACAGCAAATCAAGGGTAGGGGACTCAATATCTTGGATGATCAAGCCTCAGCTCTGATTTTTTTTTCTTTCTTTTACAGCAGCTAGGGCAGATCCTTGTTGAGAAGGAAAACAACACAAAGTTCTAAAGAGAAAATGGCATTCCTGTACAAAATAGCTGCACGGGCAAGGACAGCAAGCGCTCCCCACGCTGTCCCATTTTTGGGAGAGTGACTCACTCAAGGAGGAGGGCTACTCTGACTCTCCCCCAGCAGCGTGACCACAACAGACACCCTCAGAAAAGCTGCTGGGCTCGTGGTGGGGCGTTAGTCAACCACAGGGCTGAAGTCTGCCCTGGGGAGAAATCTGAAGCTGCCATATGTCACATTCCCATTGGTCTCCC
The DNA here is from genome assembly GCA_004024845.1 of Tonatia bakeri. Taxonomy (NCBI): domain Eukaryota; kingdom Metazoa; phylum Chordata; class Mammalia; order Chiroptera; family Phyllostomidae; genus Tonatia; species Tonatia bakeri. Next base: position 450,532 of record PVIA01000339.1, read on the forward strand.
CGGGGAAGGGAACTTGAGTAGAAAAAAAAATTAGGAACCATGAACCTATATATTAATAGTAGCTTTCAAACTTTTTCTGCTACAGTTCCCCTCTTTGAACCCAAGCTTTTAGGGCTGCCCCACTCCCACCTCCCTTCTGCTCCAAGCTCTGGTCTGTGGGGGGAGGAGCGGGTTCTGCGGTATCTGTGGCCTCTCATTACGCTCCAGTCCTGGGTGCCATGTTAGAAAATCTGAGCTTTTAAAGTTTCTTAGTGTCTAGGCTTTAAGCATTTTACACATCCCTTTTCAATTTCCTTTTAATTCCTACTCTTATTCCTCCCTTCTCCTCCTTCTGACTAATTTTTTATTTCTTCCCCAAGGCCACCAGCCTTGTGGACTCCCGCTATGAACCGCAGCCAGAGCTGACTAGTGGCTGACATCCAGAACTGGAAGTCTGCTTTTCTCTGGGTTCCAACTCGCCGTGTGCTCTTGTGTAAGCCCAAGATCTGAGGCTGCGTGATTCTTCCTGTAGTCCATTTTCCCCTCCCAGCATCGAGGGACCGCTTTGAGTGATGTGCTGCCTGTAACTGGCTTGGCTAGTGATCTTATTACTGTCTCTGTGGTCCGCAGGGCCTGTGACCAGCAGCTGGAGAAATGCTGATGGTTCTGCCCCCCCAGGAGCCGCCAAGTCTAGGGAACACTAAGCCTTTGTCCCAGGGTCAGGGAAATCCATTTGCTGCGGATTACAGCTGTGACAGTGGTTCCAGGGAAGTAGAGGGGATAGACACTGAGAACTGAGCTCTCCAAATGGAGCTTAAAGCCTTGGAGTGGGGTGGGGTGGGGTTTCTCCTAATGCAATCAGAGACTGCCAGGAAATGAGAGGTCTAGCCTGCCCCACAAAGACTACTGGTGTATCACTTCTGCAGTGGCTTCTGTGTGGAGTTTGAAAGGGCGGGGTGATGGGGTTCCTTTGCTATGGCTCTGCCTCTCCTCTTTGGTTGCTTCTCTGTCTGAGGTTAAGGCAATAAAGGCACTGTTCAGGCTCTCTAGACCTAGGGGCCAGAGTGGAGACCTCCTTACACCCCCACTTGCAGCATAAACTTAAATATTCTGATGTGCACCAATCTAACTGTGACTTTGGCAGCTGAGACGACCGACACACTGCAAACAGTCCAAGTGCACTCAGTTCAACCCCTCTGAAAGCCCCCCCTTTCCCCAATCCTCTGCTTGTTGCCTCCTTTAGCCTGAACAGTTCTCTAGAAAGCGAAGTAAACAAATGAGGGCCCACAAAGATGGAAGTGAAGGGCGAGGAGTTGGAACTGACTGCGCAGTCCTAATGTCACAGCAGGTTGACTCCATTGTGAAGTAGAGCCCATACATTTAAATGGACAAACTTTTTCTGACACCTCATTGTTTTCTTCCGTAATTTAGAGAAGGCAGACTATATGGAGTGTTTCTATAAGCTGGTTGCTGATTGGTTGAAGAATATGGAAAGGAAAAAGGAGGATCTGATCCCCTTTGGAAGGAACACATAGTTAGAGCCACGTTATGCAAACTCGGAGTGTTTGGGGACCGAGACTCTGGCAGCTGCAGTCTCACTGCCCTGAGACCTGGCAACTGTACAGCTCGTGTCTTCATCTGCGAAGGGTGAGATGACAAACGCTTTAGGCTTTGCATGCGTAGTCTCTGCCATGACTGCCCAACTCTGCTGTGCCAGCGCAGCCACTGACAAGGCCTAAGTGGGTGTGGCTGTGTTTCAATAGAACACGAGTTACCAAACAATGTGGTGGCTGGTTTGGGCCCGTGGTCTGTAGTTTGCAGGACCCCAGGCTGTGGCCAGCCCGTTTCCATACGTCAGCCGTGTGGCTGACGGTGTGCCTGTGGCTTATTGGTTAGCAGCATGGACATTTGTGTTGGAGAGACCTGGCTTCAAATTCTAACCGCTGGTCAGGTGTCCTTGAGCGAGGAATTTGGTCTTCTGGGCCTCAGTTTCATCAGCAGTAAAATGAGATCACACTTCCCTCCTGGGGCAGTGCGGTGGATTCAGTGAGGTGTCCGTCAAGCACCGAGGACAATCCTTAGTGAATAGTAAGCATGTGACAGACGGCAAGGGTGTGAGTCTGGTTTGGGGTTTGGAAAATAATCTCTTTAACCACAATAAGTAGTGAGGATCTGGTAAGTTATTTTTCGTCATTGATCACAGGTCACAGTCACACTTAAAAATCTCTTTATAAAGAGCCATGGCCTGTTTTATCTGTCTCCATCTTGGTATATATATATATATATTTTAAGGGCAGCTTTTCCAGAAGAACCTTTAGGAGCATAAGATTCACAGAGAGTCAGTCTCTAGATGGAGGTGAAGAAGGGACGCTCTACAGCCACACTGTCTGGGCTCCAACCTCAGCTCCCTAGTTTTGTGACTCCAAGCCAAGTCACAACGTCTCAAGGCTTCCGTCTCCTTAAGTGTAAAACTGGGACGACCACACCATCTCATAGGGCCGCTGCAGTAGGCGAGTTAATGTAAAGCAGGTAGACCTGTGCCTGGTACGCAGCAAACAGTAACCATTCACTGCTGTCATCACCGCCACCGCTGACATTATCATTGACATTACTAAAGATTCTTTAGAAAGAACTTTTACTTTGGGGCTTAAAGAGTGCACTGTTCTACTGGTTTTCCAGAAGACAGACACACGCGCAGACGCGGACCCATCATCCTGTCAAGCTGGCGCCTAGCTTGAGGACGCCCATTGCTTTGACTTCCCAGACAGTCTCCACACACTAGATCTGCTTCCTTTTCTCTCCCGCTTCAAATGCTGCCTGTTCCGGACTAACCTGTGTCCCCTCGAGAAAGATGTTAAAGTCTGAACCCCCAGTGCCCCAGAACATGGCCTCATTTGGATATAGGGTCACTGCAGATGTGATTAGTTAAGATCAATCGTACTGGAAAAGGGAGGGCCTCTAATCCGATAAAACCGATATCCTTATTAAAGAAAGGCATGCAAAGAGACAGACCCACACAGGGGGCAGGCAGCCGTGTGAAGATGGGCAGGGACTGCAGTTATGTTTTCATCAGCCAGGGAACACCTGGTGTCAGAGGCTAGGGAGAGACCAGGAAGGATTTCTTGGGGGGGGCAGGGCCCTGCTCACACCTTGATTCTGGACTTCCAGTCTCTAGAACACTTCTTAAACTGCCCAGTTTGTGGCATGGACGGTGGCAAAGACACCTTTATTCCCATCGATGACGTCAAAGCTAGAAAAATATTTTTGTGTGTGTCCAGTGACAGTAAATTCTTCATGCTATGGTTTCAGTCAATTCTTCCTTGTTTATTTTTAGTAGAGCTATGTATTTCTGAGATTCGTACACAGTAATCTTAGTAGCCAAGGCTACAAAAAAGATCTCTATAAAAATCTCTCCAAAGAGAGATTATATACTTCAGGTTATAAGAAAAATAAGTCCTGGGAATGTGTGGTGAGTAATGATTAATAATACTGTATTGCATATTTGAAAGTTGGCAAGAGAATAGATCTTAAAATTTCTTACAAGAAAAAAAATTCTGTAACTGTGTGGTGATGGTTGTTAACCATACTTACTGTAGTGATCATTTTGCAATATATACAAATAATGAATTGTCATGTTGTATACCTGAAACTAACATGATATATATTAATTATATGTCAATAAAAAATGATCTCCCGATACTAAGTCTCTCCACATAGCACATCTATGCACATGCATGCACGCGTGTTCACACGCCTTCACTATTTCTAGAGCTTGTCATTACTGCCATTCCATCTCAGCCTTGACCTGGCCCATGTTGCACTCTAGGGAGGTAGGCTAGTCTTTCTGCCACTGCCACTTCCTGACAAGCATGACTGAGCCAGGGGATCACAGGAAACAGCCAGGTTTCAAAATCACTGTTCCAGAGCATGGAACTGTATCTATAAATTCTTCACCAGCCTTCTTTTCTCTTCTTGTTCAACGCTCCCCCCAAACTGAGCTATACCCCAGACCCACTGGGGCTCTGCAGGTATCATATAACTATTTGTAACACTCGGGGTTAAGAAGTTTGCTCACTTTTAGGGCACTTGCTGAGAGTGCCTTGGAGAAGCAGGGGCTACCCTGGGTGCCCTGCTCCCTGCTCCCACCTGAGCATGCTCCACTCAGAGCGTATTCCAAGAGGGTGGCTTTCCTCCCTGAGAGTCTGCTTTCCTTCCCCTTCAAGGGGATTAGGGAATGGGGCTTTTCAGACTTTGAAAGATTAGAAAGAGCAAGATGGCCTGGGATAGATGCCTCCTGTTGAGAAGACTTCTGTTCTGTATGTGAGTGATCCTTTAGCCATTAAAAGGCCTGCTGCTGGCAAATGATAGTTCTCTCCATTTATTGGGCACTTGCTCAAGGGCAAGGGTGTTTCATACCACAGTCTCATTTGTTTCTCAAAACAGCCCTATGATACAAGAATTATTTCCTTATTTTTCCTACAAGAAAACTGAGGTCCAGAGAAGTCCAATAACTTATCCGAGGACGCGGAGCTAGCAAATGCCAGGAGTGGGATCTGAAACCAGGCCAGCAAGTCCAGGCACAAGAGGCAGAAAGACTAGTGCTCACTCCAGCCCAGGCCTCTCTGGGCCGGTGAGTTTTTATGACGGTCGCTTGGCTCCTACTGCCTTCTGTCCGGTGGACTGTCTCACAAGAGTGACCTCAAGCAGGGGTCAATCCACAGCAAACCTGTCAACTTTTACTCTCCCAGGGCCTGCCTTGTATTCTAGAAATCACACTTGGAGTATTTATTGGGACATGTCTAATGTTTGTAGGCCTTTCCAGTTTATTAGTATTTTCATGTATCTTTTTTTTCAGTATTATTTTGTATTAGTTTCAGGTATACAGCACAGTGGTCAGACAATCATATACTTTACAAAGTGTTCCCCAATAATCCCAGTACTCACCTGGCACCAATACATAGTTATTACAATATCATTGACCACATCCCCTGCTCTGTACTTCACATCCCCATGACTGTTCTGTAACTACCAATCTGCACTTCTTAATCCCCTCACCTCTTCCACCCAGTCCCCCAACCCCCACCCCCAACCCCTCTGACAATCACCAGTCTTTTCTTCCTGTCTATAAGGCTGTTACAATTTTTTTTCATTTATTTTGTTCTTTAGATTTTACATATAAGTGAAATCATATGGTATTTGTCTTTCTCTATTATTTCACTTAGGATAATACCCTTTAGGTCCATCCATGCTATTGTAAATAAGGTGTCTCTTTTTTATTATATTTTATTGATTATGCTATTATAGTTGTCCTGATTTTTCTCCCTTTGCCCCCATTCCACCCAGCACCCCCCCACTCCCTCAGGCAATTCCTCCACCATTGTTCATGTCCATGGGTCATATGTATAAGTTCTTAGACTACTCCATTCGCTATACTGCACTTTACATCCACATGGCTATTCTGTTAACTACTATTTGTGCTTATTAATCCCCTCGCCTCCTCTCCCACTCCCTTACCCCCCTCCCATCTGGCAACCGTTACGATGCTCTCCATGTCATCATTCTGTCTCTGTTCTTGTTTGCTTAGTTTGTTTTTTTAAGATTGAATTGTTGATAGATTTGTATTTTCTGCCATTTTATTATTCACAGTTTTGATATTCTTTTTCTTAAATAAATCCCTTTAACATTTCTTATAATAATGGTTTGGGGATGATGAACTCCTTTAGTTTTTTCTTGTCTGGGAAGCTCTTCATCTGCCCTACAATTTTAAATCATAATATTGAAATATTTGTAGGGTAGAACAAACTTGCCTGTAGGTCCCTGCTTTTCATGACTTTGAATATTCCTTGCCAACCCCTCTAGCCTGCAAAGTTTCTTTTGAGAAATCAGCTGACAATCTTATGAGAACTCCCCTATAGGTAAGTAACTGCTTTTCTCTTGCTGCTTTTAAGATTCTCTCTTTATCTTTAACCTTTGTCATTTTACTTATATTGTGTTTTGGAGTGGGTCTCTCAGCATCCATCTTGTTTGGAACTCTCTGTGCTTCCTGGGCTTGCATGTCTATTTCCTTTACCCAATTAGGGAAATTTTCTTTCATTACTTTCTCAAATAGATTTCAAATCTTTCTCTTTCTCTTCTCTTTCTGGCACCCCTATGATGTGAATGTTGGAACTCTTGAAGTTGTCCCAGAAGCTGTTTATACTATCCTCATCTTTTTGGATTTTTTTTTTCTTCTTGTTGTTTTTATTGGTTGTTTTTGCTTCATTGTGTTCCAAATCATTGATTTTATTCTCGACTTCATCCAATCTACTGTTGTTTCCCTATAAATTGTTATTTCAATTAGTGTATCCTTTATTTTTTACTGGATCTTTTTCATGCTGTTGAGACCCTCACTAAGTTCTTTGAGCATCCTTATGACCAGTGTTTTGAACTCTTCATCTGATAGATTGCTTATCTCGATTTAGCTCTTTCTTTGGAGTTTTGATATGCTGTTTCATTTGGGCCATATTTCTTTGTCCCCTCGTTTTGCCAGCCTCCCTGTGTTTGTTTCTATGTAGCAGGTAGAGCTGCTTTGACTCCTTGTCTTGGTAGTGTGGTTGGATAGTGTGGAAATCAGTCTGGATGGATGTGGTTTCTTTAATTCCGCAGTTGTCAGACTTCTATTCAGCTTGATTTCTGATGTTCTGAGTGATGGCTGTTCTGTATTTTAGTTGTAATTTTGATGTGGTTGTGCGAAGAGGTGAGCCATGTCTGCCTATGCCACTATCTTGACTGAAAGCCTCACAAATAAGATTTCATTCTTTGTTATGGCTGAGTAGTATGCCACTGTGTATACTTATAAGTACCTCAACTTTTTTTATCCGCTTGTCTGTATTGACAGACATTTGGGTTGCTTCTATGTCTTGGATACTGTAAATAATGCTGCAGTGGAATAGGGGTGCATATATTCTTTTCAATTAGTGTTTCGGGTTTCTTTGGATAAATCCCCAGAAGTGGAATTGCTGGCTCACGAGGCAGTTCTATTTCTAAATTTTTGAGGAATCATCATACTCTTCCATAGTGGCTACAGCAATCCGAATTCCCACCAACAGTGCACCAGGGTTCCCTTTCCTCCATGCCCTCACCAACACTTGTCATTTGTGGACTTATTAATGGTTGCCTTTCTGACAGGTGTGAGGTGGTATCTTACTATGGTTTTAGTTTGCATTTCTCTGATGAGTAGTGACATTGAGCATCTTTTTGTATGTCTATTCGGCATCTGCATGTCCTCTTTGGAGAAGTGTCTATTCTGGTCCTCTGCCCATTTTTTAATTGGATTGGTTTTTTTTGGGGGGGATGTTGAATAATATGAGTTCTTTATAAATTTTGGATATTAATTTGTAGTACTTTCACATATCTTATCTAAATTCAAAGTTGGTCCTGTCAGCAGGGTTTATAAAATCATTTTTAACTATTTGATTGAAAAGTAATACAAGACAAAAGCAACTGCCCCAGAGTCTTTTGGAAGTAAGGTATTAAGGATTCCCACCTTCCCTGAAGCCCTCTGTGTGCTGGGCACAGTCTCAGGGAGGTAGCACACTTTAAAGGGAAGATGAGATTTGTATTCAGATTTCTCTGAATGTTTTTGATTCCTTCCTCTGCCCCAATTGGGAAATCTTAGGCAAGTTACTTAACTTCTGTGTGCCTCAGTTTCCTCATCTGTAAACAGTTAATACTACCGATTTTTAAGAATTATTGGAAATAGTAAATAAGCAAATGCAAGCAAAATGCCCAGTGCAATGTGTGGCACAGAACAGCACTGAATAATTATCAGCCTCCCTTTGCCTGATCAGTCCTTCCAGTGTTGTTCTAGAGCGGTAATTACTGGTGAGAAAACAGGTTCTAGGTGGTGAGCTGCCCCAGATCAAAAGCTATTAAGTGCCATAAACCAGAAGAGTCTGAATCTAGAGCTCATGTCCCAGCTGTAATATGGGAGTGCCTTGAGTGTGGAGAAAGGAAGACTAAAAAATTTGGGCTTTTAATCCTTTACAATTATTGAACATACTCTTGGCCCAGGCTTGTTTATAAATTTTTCATCAGAGTTCAAAATGCCCCATTCTCAGATCTTAGGAATTTTCTTCCTAAGAAAAGAAAAACAAAAAAGCCACTTTCAGGTATAATTGGAAGAAGTGATAACCAGAATGGATTCAGCCATGGTGTGTGAGTGTGGGCAGGGGATCTTCATACATGTAGACTCTTGTACTTACATGTGTTGGGAAGGAAGGGGTAAAGCAAGAGACTAGAAGCTAGTCAGTGACTGCTATTACTAGATTAAATTCCCCATTTCACTCCAAGTTCTGTGCAGTAAAACTCCTTTAGAAGTCCAGAAAGTAAGTGATCAACAAACCTTCTTGCTGGAGCTATTTTTTATGCAATGATAGACTTATCAGTTCTCAAGGTATTTGGATTAAAATTAAGACTACATTACTTTGTGAACAGGCGTACAGTTTGAGATTTCAGCTTCCTTTCCCCACCTCCTCCTCCCACCTCCCTTGAGGCAGTTCCCTGCATGGGCCCTCACTGCTTTGGCCCAGCCCACCATTTAGAGGACTCAGCCATTCCTAAGAGGCTTTCTCTTGCTCTGCTTCTGCCTTAGCAACTTGTCAAGGCAGCTGTTTCAGAGCTTTGGAATCACAAAGCAATTCCTGGGTCCCCTAGGCCCAGCTCTGGGGCCTTCTTTCCCTCATTTGTCCCAAATAATGGCCTCTAATTGCTACTAACATTCCTCTCTAGAAATATATTGCAAGTCTGTGGTTAGCCTATGATCTGCTGTGGCCACCGACCAGTCTTTTGCTTCCTACTGTATTTGGAATGCTATGTTGGATTTCATTTATACCCCTACATTTGCTTTTTGTCTTTTAGCATACATGTTGCCCTTTACCTTCTTGTATTTCTAACCCATTCTCTTACTGTTTGCAGGGGGAAAACCACTTAAATGGGGTAGATCCCCTTTAATCTTCCACTCTTTCCAGTCAAGTCTAACTTTACCCTACTTATTTTCTTATATTTATAAGACTTAGGTAGCTCATTTTGGTAGCTAGAGTAGGCAGAAGTGGGACCACAGAGTGGAAATCGTAAGGAGACAGATTCAACAGCAACAAAAGAGACATGCTTCCTAACCACTGGAGTTGTTAAAAAGTGGTGTGGGCTGCTTTGTGAGGTGAGTTCCACGTCAGTGGAAGCGTCTGGGCAGAGGCTGAGCAGCCACATGGCAGGTATCCCTCATGCGGTGGTACTTCTAGCGTCTCTGACACACTGGTGGTTCCATGAAAATCTCTTACTGGATGCCAGAAATCCAACTGGGATTTTAAGCATTTTGCTCATTTTTAAATGAACATATTTAGACATTCTAAATGTTAATCTTGTTTTTCAAGCTGAAGAACAGTTCCTAATGTCTTCATCATTCTAGTTACTACTAATGAAGAGTAAATTCCATTAGTATGACCATCCTGATTCTCATCACTTACTCACAGTGGAGGAAACTATTGTCCTTACTTCCTGAATGGGTTAGCCACAAAGTGGCTAAGTGGAAAAGTGGATCTCTTCTGGACTCCCACAATACTGGTTAACCACCCAAATAGCCCACCCAGCTGCCCGCCCATCCATCCATCCATCCATCCATCCATCCATCCGTCCATTCATCATCTGTCTATCCTTTCTCTATTGTACAATTACTATGTGCTTGGCACATGAGGGAATACAAAAATGATTCAGATATTAACTCTGCTTTTAAGGAGTTAACAGTTTAAGAGGAGAAACAAAAAAAGTACATAAATAAATATAATAGGAGGGGAGGGGTGGCAGGGGAAGGCAGAAAACTGTACTTGAACAATAATAAATAAAAATAAATAAATAGGTAAGTATAATAGAAACCAGCAAACTTTTCCTGTAATGAGCCTGAGAGTAAATCATTCAGGCTTTGTGTACTGAATATGGTCTCTGTTGCACATCCTTACTTGATCCTCCCCTTCCCAATCATTTAAAAATGTAGAAGAAGCCATCAGCCCCAGGACTTTACACAAACAGGTTGCGGCCTGTGGGCCCGAGTTCACTGACCCCTGAAAACATAATAAGGCCTAAAGTGATAACTTTTGGTTGAATCAGAAGTTTCACTTAGGGTGAGTCTTTAAAGACAGGTTTGACTGGGACTCTGGAAATGGGCAGGGGGCATTCTAGGTGGAAGGAGGACAATTATACATTGCCCCGCATTTTCTATTCTTAGAACAGAGGTTTTCAAAGACTGGTATCACCTGGGAACTTATCAGAGATACATTTTTTCAGGTCTATAGTGGTTCTCAAATGTCAGCATACATGGGAATCACTTAGAGGGTTGGCAAAACAGATTGCTGGACCCCACCCCAAGATTTCTGATGCTGGTCCAGGGACTACTCTCTGAGAGCCCTGTCTTGAGGAATCTGTTATGTCTGTACACAGGGTGTGGATGCTTTGCAGAGCACCAGGTTCATTCCATTTGGTGTACATACTCAGAAAGGGGCTTTGAGCCACTGTAACTTGATGACTTTTACCTCCAGGGCGAGAGCTTATTAGGCTCATGCACTGGAGGCAGCAAGTCATTGTGGGGGACTGTACGGTTGGGAGGATGTTCCCTTCTGAGTCTTGGTCACCGGTACACATTCTGTCTCACTCTGGATACCTCCAGACACATTCATTTACTCATCTCATTTGGAGTCATTCTCATGTATTAATTAGTATGTCTTGCTCCTAGGGTGTATTTTTACCAATGCTGTAAAATGGTCCCTGCTGCATTATGCCTGGGACTATCTCCTTTGATCAGAAAAAAGAAAAAAGACAGTGTTTCTATTTTAGCGTTTGAATTAAAAGATTTCTAAACACTCAGATGTGGAGTTCAGAGAGGCTGAAGCAGAGATGGTAGACGGGAGAGAGTAGACAGAGGAATCTCAGAGGAGGCTATGGGCAACCAGACACAGGAGAAGTCATTAATCTGGCAGACAATGAATGGAAAAGGCAATTAGCTTGCCTGGGGTTGTAGCAAGCCAATGAAGTATGCAGTATGGTAACTGAGGGTCTAGTGTAAGGGCAGGGTCATTGCCAGGGAAGTCTAAAGGAGGACAAGATAAAGGAGGTTAGAGGTGGGAAAGCCATCTGGGTCTACTGGGAAGGGAAAGGAAAGTCATGGTCTCATGGATATTAACTACCCAGTGGAAGTGTCCAGGTGTAGCTGTGCACTTGTTGGGGCTCTACGTACAGTCTTGAAAATGAACTAGGTGATTCGGTGTGTATGCGCATACACACACGCACGTGCTCTCTCATATTCCTTTCACTCTTCTCCCATCTGCCAAGTCTAACCACGCAGAAAGGCAGGCTGAGGATTCTCTGGCTGAATAACAGTAGGACCACATTCCTAAACATTGGTCAAGTTCTAACAGACACAATTCTGAACTTCAGTTTATGGGGCTTCTTTCCACATTTCAAAGCATGCTTGTTTGCTCCCTGTCACACGCCTCATTCACATGCGCATTCTCACGTTCTGTTCCTCTCGGGCACTGTACAGACATGCTAATGGATCCTTATCCGCCTATGCAGGTTTTCCAGACGCACTCACTTATTCATCCTCTCTGGGAGTCATTCTCATATATTACGCACTGCCTCCTGCTTCTAAAAATCACTTCAAATGTCAAAGTTGCTTCCATAGCTTCTGTTCTTGCTGTCTGCAGGAACAGCTTTGTCATTCTTATAAAAAGGAAGCTGCACCAATATTGGCTTGACTGAGTAAAAAGCCCAACCCAAAGCAGATTGTCCTACCGTGGGATGCAGGTTTGTGGCTGTGGCGTCCCCGCCTTCAAGACCATCCCATTTATCTCTCTTTGTTCCACTCCCTCTCTCTTCCTGCACAATGCTGCAATCACACACGTACTCTGGGCTGGAAAAAAAAGGACAGCCTAATTTCCTGATGATTATGTTGTTACCTAGCAACAGCCAATCAGGGGCTGGCCTTTTTGCTTGCAGTATTTCATGCAAATAGTTTGGAGAAATTGCAGGGTAACCCAGGCTGCTCAGTCTGTCTTCTCAGGGGACACATTACAGAATAAAACCAACCCAAAAGGGGACTGTTGAGGCCAGGCACATGCCTCAGATAGCGGGCTATCTGATCTCTTTCCCTCATCCTCTCCTTCCTGTGACCCCCTAAAAAAGGCAGGAAGGTTCCCCAGACACTTAGGGAGGCCAAAAAGTTGAAAACAGACTCATTAGCTGCCACTCTTTACCCTGGATCTCTGTGTTTAGGACTGGAGCCCACAGCAACCTCTGATACTCTGGAAAGCCTACCTTCCCAGGAAGGCCAAGGCCGCTGTATTCTCAGTAGCTGTCTGTGGAGGACATGGGGAGAATCTTCCACAGCCATTCTACTCCACAAGAAGCTAAAACTTGGCATTTCTAGTGTGATTTAAGAGCCTCATGTGTGCCCATGCTGGCCTGTCTCACATGGGGAAACCCACTGTTCACAGCTGCATTCTTCCTGGGGGCAATTGGCAAATCCTCATGCAAATGGTCAAACAATGAGAGAGGCCACCTCACTCTTTAAGACCCTTAAAGAGACGTGGTTGTTGTCTTCCCAGCAAGTACTGAGCATCTGATGTAAACACTCAGGAGCCACACGTACAGATGTTCTGTAGGGCCTAGGGGCAGTTCACTGGGATATGGACCGGCACTGTAGGGCAGTTCACTGGGATACGGACCAGCACCGTAAAAGGTGGACTCGGAGGACAGAGGGTCTGGGTCTGTCTCCCCAGGGAGTGGGGCCAGGCTTCAGATGAGAGGGGTCAGATTTCAGGGCTTTCTTTTGTGGTTGTTGATTCCTTGCTCAGTAAGGAATCCAGCAAGAAGGCAAGAAAAAACTATGGCCCTGGCTGCTGGATTGCTCCTCACTGTTCTCTTCACAGACTCCAGCCGGCAGTTTTCCAAAAGTGTGTGGTTGGTTACCCAGGGACAGCGAGTGGACTCCTAGCCTACCGACTTGTCATTTCCACATAGTTGTAAGACGAGACAATTACAGTGCAATCATTACAGGAAAGGGGGGACGTCTCTTCAACCTCTGCTGTGCACAGCCTCGCCGTCCGGAGCCACATTGTGGAAGCTGAGAAAGGAGCTGTCAGCCTGCCTTTGTTCAGAGAGGCAGAGTTAAGGAGTCCCACTCATTGGGAGGGTTCGATAACTATTCCCACCCTGGTCCTAGAGTAAATTCAGACAATTCTTTGAGTTAGGCACTTAAATCCTCCTAACTGTGGAATGCATACTACACACACCCTTGTACAGAAGAGACAATGGTGAGTAACTTGCTCAGGTTATGTAGTTACAAAGTCACGAAACTGGAATTAAAAAACAGGTGTTTTTACTCTAAAGTCTGCACTGTGATGTTTAGGTCATCCTAGACTGTGACCAAGTCTTTAGAGTAGTAAAAAGAAAAAAGGGGAGAGCAGCAGAAAGCCCCTTTGCAGAATAAATAAATAAATAAATAAATAAATAAATAAATATTATATCTCAACCTTTTGCCCAAAGGCCTTTCACCTGGAGTTAAATGTTAAACCTTGAGTGACTCTTACCTCTGGTGGCACACAAGAGCCACCAGACGAGTGTGTCAGAAACATCCATGTTCGGTCCCCCTCCAGACCAATGAATTGAGTAGTAATTTCTGGAGGTGAGCAGGGAGGCAGTGCATTTTAGAAGTTTCCCACAAAGAACACAACTTTGGAATACAATCTGGCAGTTTCTTATAAAGCTAAACACACACCTACCCTATAACTTAGAAATTCCATTACTAGGAATTGCTTCAAGGACAATGAAAACGTAGGTCTCTAAAAAGTCTCGTACAGACATGTTCCTAGCAGTTTTATTCACAGTCGCCAAAAAAGTGGTACATCTGTAGTATGGAATGCTACTCCGCAAAGGAACAAACTGCTGATACAGGCAGCAACATGGGTCGGTCTCAGAGACTCGACGCTGGATGGAAAAGCCTTGCACAGAGCACAGACTAAATGGTCCACTTACATGGTGGTCTAGGAACAGGAAAGGTCACTCTGTGGTGGAAAAAGTCAGAGCGATGGCCGCCCCTGGCAGTGCGGAGAGCGGGTGGGGAGGGACTTGGGAGAGGGCATGAGGGACTGTCTGGGGTAATGGCGATGTTCTGAGTATTGACAGGGGTTTGTATTACGTTGGTGTACGCACCTGTCAAAACTTAGAGAATGGTGTTCTTCAGATTTTTGCATTTCATTGTATGTAACTTTTACCTAAAAAATATTGAACTCTACTTAATGACATGCATGCTGATGTGCATAGAAGTGAAATATACTGATGCCTGCAGTTTTCTTTGAAATGCATGGAAAAGACAGAAGGTGGACTGGTGAATAGACAGAGGGATGGAGAGTCGGAAAAATCTGATAAGTATGGTAAAATGTTAATTGTAAAATCTAGATAAGATACAATATTCACTGCATTATTTTTTTTAAAGATTTTATTTATTTATTTTTAGAGAGGGAAGGGAGAGGGGGAGAGAGAGAGAGAAACATCAATGTGCGGTTGCTGGGGGACATGGCCTGCAACCCAGGTATGTGCCCTGACTGGGAATCGAACCTGCGATGCCTGGTTCGCAGCCTGCGCTCAATCCACTGAGCTATGCCAGCCCGGGTCACTGCATTATTTTTTTGACTTTTAGTATGTTTAAAATTTTTATAACAAAATTTTTGGGAAAAGCTCTCCAGGTGAAATGTATCTCTGGGATAAGAGATACATTTCAGTTATCTCAATTGGAAAGTATGACATGAATATTGCTGTGCCCTTAATCCTCAGAGATGCTTGCAGTCACTACCCCCAACACAGACACACACACACAGACATAGACACACACAGACACACAGACACACACACACACACACACACACACACACACACACACAGAAGGCAACAATCCTGAAACCCTGGAATAAATGTCCAGGTAGAAGCAAAACTTCCTGGAGTTAGGCTACATCTCGTAGCCAGGCTATGACCTACTTGACACTGGATTTACATAGGACACATCATTTGACATATGGCCTGATGGGACAAAATATTTGAAATCAGGACAGTTCTGGAAAATCTGGGCAATATGGTAATTATGCTTATGCTCTAGAATTGGAAAACCTTAAATCAACAGTCTTTGCAGACACTGTAATTTTCCCTAGCTCCATTTTCCCCTGGCGGACCACAGATCCACAGGGATAATGCAAGTCTCTAAGTATGCAGAGAAAGAGGCTGGTGTGCCGTGCCCCAGCAGACGGATCTGGATGGACAGCTGATTTCAAAGGGGTGGGGCAAGAGCGAGGGGAGGAGTAAAAGGGGAACTAATGCAGTCAAGTGCAATATGGAGCCCCTATTCCCCGAGCTGCCCCATTTATTCTGTGTAATTGCTTCATTTCCACTGGCAGTACATCTCAAAATGAATTTCATTACTGGTGCCTTGGATATCATATTGATTACCAGTTTCATCGATTCTTATCTTGCTAATTAGCATATAAATTAGCCATTTGGGGGAAGCATTAGGCAAAATTGAATTTTCTCCTTAATCTTCTTTCAGAAGGTAAATGAAAATGGATGTGGCCTGTTAAGGCCCATGGCCTTCCTCTGACACAATCTAAGTGCTGCTCAGGGCCACTGAGCCCTCATGTCGAGGGGCAGGGAAGGCTCAGGGAAGAAGCCGTCCTACCCATGACTGATATTGCTGCGGCCAGACCCTTTCAGAATTATCAAGGAAATTTGAGGCAGAGGATAGGCCTGCCAGCTGAGGCGTGTTCCCCGGGGGAGACACTCTGAGCTGACAAGCAGCAGTGTCCCCTCCCACATGCACATAGGAGGAAGCCCTGTGACGAAGCAGTCTCTGCAGTGTTCTCTTCCAAGCCAGGACTGAGAATGCCCCTCTGCTCTTGGGCTTAGTGGTGAGGTGAGGGATCTGCAATCATGTGAGCTGGACTGGAATGCCTGCACTGTCTCCTACCAGCTGTGTGATGTGGGGCACACTTTAACCTCATCTGCAAAATGGGAACGATCACAGCACTGACTTCATTGGTAGGAGAGAGCATTAGAGAGAAGTTTCAAAGTGCTTAGCACGGTGCTGGACACACAGATGGTAGCATTCTTAAGCACAGAAGACACTTAGGAATCAGGATGCCAGTGTTCTCCAGTGGGAGCTGCTCAGCTTTAAAGTAATCATTACTCCGAACTCCCAGGTGCTAAGTTCCTAGAACAGGTCACAGGCCAGTAGTGAAGCCAGCTCAGTCCTTGCCTCTCAAGACACAGCCATCAGACCAGCCTGATCACATCAGCTGGGAGCAGGTTGGAGATAAAGAATCTTGAGCCCACCCTAGACCTGCTGAATCAAAATCTGCATGGTCACAAGATTCCTGAGTGATTGAATGCAAAGTAACTTGAGAAGCACTTAAATTATCCCCTGCTATGGGGTGCATGTATGTGTTCCCCCAAATTCTTATGTTGAAACCCTACCCCACAGTGATGGTATAAGGAAGTGGGGTCTTTGGGAGGTGATTAGGACTAGATGAAGTCATAGGGTGGAGCCCTTGTGCAGGGGATTAGTGCCCTCATTAGCGCTGTGGGAGAGCTGACTTTCTCCACTCTTCCCCCAGTGAGGACACAGCAGGAAGTCGGCAGTCAGCAGCCCTCATCAGAACACAGCTATGCCGGCACCCTGAGCTCAGACTTCCGGCCTCCAAACCACAAGCAATAAATCTTTGTTTACAAGCCACCAGTTCATGGTATTTTGTTGTAGCAGCCCAAGCTAAGACATTCCCTTCATTAAAATCTCACATGGTTCAAAGGGAGGGACTCGCAGATCATCTAGTAAAAAACCGAGTCTTAGAAAGGTTAGGCCGCTTGCCTGGAGTCATTCCTTCGCAGAGGAGTTGCTCAGGTGAAGGATGAGCATCTTTTCTCTGAGATTTTAATTTTTCACTTGTGTTTTATGCTAAGAATATTGTGGTGTTCGACCCAGATTCTTTTCAAAACATAGACAATTTGGAAAATAAAGAAAAGCAAACATGAGAAAATGATAATCCCCAAAGTAGTAAAAATGGTTGCTCTGGGTGGTGCGGTTACTGCTGAACAACTCCTGGTCATTTAGAAGCTGGTGGTGCTAGTCTGTCCACAGCATCTTGACATCTGCTAATCAGGGCCGCAGCCACTCCTGGTTTCCCAAACATACCATCCAATGGATCCAGGGGCTATTTGGTATTTTTCAGAGCTAGAAAGCACACCAAGATGGGAGGTGCCAATTCCTAGGGTCATCTCCCAGCAGAGTTCACCTCCTGATAATGACTATGAAGTGTTCTTGGAGCAATTCATTAAATCCAGTTCGCCTTGCTGGCCTCCCTGAGCGCTGCTTGGATGGCAGGCAATTGGTAAGAAAAAGATAGAACAGAAAAATAGAATTGCATTTTTTCTTTTGTAAAATTCAATATGGCCCATAAACATACAAAAATTTGCCTTATTAATATTTACAAATTAAAACCACAACAAGGTAAAATTTCATGCCCATCAGATTGGCAGCCATTTTAGAGTTAGACAGTTTCAAACACTGGGGAGGATCTGGAGCAACGGTAACTCATGAGAGAGGGTAGGAGCGTAAATTCAGATAACCACGTTAGGAAACAGTTTGGCACTTCACAATAAAGTTGAGCATACCCATATCCGACGGCCCAGCAATTCTACTCCTACGTATGCACCCATCCTAGAAAATTCTTACATAACTGCGTACGGCAACACGCACGATCATGCTCACGCTGGTGCTGCTTGTTATAGCGAAACCGGAAATGAGCAGATGTCTATCGAAAGCAGAAGGCAAAAGTAAACGGTGCTACAATTCAACAGAAGACTACACAACGGTGACAATGGATGGGGCATCGTCTCATGTATCACTGCAGACAACACAACTCTGGAAAACAGAGTGCTGAGCAACAGCAGAGAGACCCAGAGGAATGGATGCAGTATGATTCCATTCACACAGAATTCAAAACCAGTCAGAAAGGAAAGCTATATTGTGAAAATCACAGTATATTGTTTAGGGAATCACTCCTATCTGGTAAAACTATAGAGGAAAGCGAGGGAGTATTTACTGCAACAGCTGCCAGAAAGAGAGCTCTGGCGGACGAAGGAGGTGGATGCAACCGGAGAGGTACTTTTTAAGGTTCTATTGACTTGGGCGATCAGGAAACATTGTTCACGCCATAATTATTCCTTGAATTCTACACCTTATACATTCCTCTGCATAAACATTTCACAGTAAAACCAGTGGAAAAACAGGCCAAGTGTCTACCTACACAAAGGCATGGTAGGTGCAAAGCTGAGACTGACTCAGCTTCTATTCCCACTCTGCTGAAACTCCTTACACCCAGGTCAGAGGCTGTCATGTCACCAATTCTAATAAACATTTTAATTTCTTATTTTCCCTGACATCTCAGCAGCATTCAACACCACTGACCATCCTTCTCATTTGGCTTTCATGAAACCATGCTCTCCTGGCCATTCCTTCTCAATCTCCTTCAAAGGCTGACTCCCACCACCTAACCATCGAGGGTTGGAGTTTCCCAAGGTTTGTCCCTGGAACCGAGTTTCTTCCTACTCCATCCTCCCTTTTTAGATGCTGACGCCCATGCCTAGGCCTTCAATTCCCGTCTGTGCGTCAAAGATGTAAGTCCCCAGCTCAGACCTCTCCACTGGGCTCTAGGCTGATGTACCCCATTATCTAGTCAGCGTCTCTACTTGAAGGCCTCTAAATGTTAACCTGTTGAAAAAGAAACTTATGATTTTCCTCCGAAATCGGTTTCCTAATGTTTTCTCTCAGTGGATGGCACTACCAGTAGTCTTGGACAAACACTACTCCATGAAAGCAAATGGCCTCCCTGCCTCCTTTTACAGGATGAAAGAGCTCACTCTCTTTTCTTCCTAGGAAAGGGTTGAAAACAAGGAAACTATTTTGATTATAGCTCTAAGTAGGAATAAAACCTTTCAAAACGCCCAACATTATTTGGCATAGAAGGAGCTCAATAAAGTTAGTTCCTTTCCCTCTAATTAAGATTTTTGCTGAACCACAACAGCATTACTATATAATTATTTTCCTCTGCCCTCCTTTTAGCCCATTGTACACATTTCCTGGTTTTTCTTTATACTATATTTTTGTACACCGTATGTTCTTAGTTTTATTTTCTTCATTTGTTTCTACTTTTCTCCTTATTTTCATCAGCTCACATCTCCATGACTCACTCAGACAATGGTATTTCAATTAACCAGTATTTATTGAGCACCTACTGTGTGTACTCTGGGACAGAGTGTTGAGCAAGATAAAGTTCCTACTCTGTTGGAGAATGACTGGTGGCTACTTTGGACTGGTGGTCAGAGAAGGCTCTGCTGAGGGTGCTATGGTTAAAACTGAGATTGAACTACAAGGAGACAGGCATTGCATCTCAGAAAAAAATGAGTACTGAGTGCAAAGTCCTCAAGTTAGAAAAAACTTGGTATGCCTGATGGCTGCACAGTGGAAATGCAACAAGTGGTATAAAAGAAGAATGAGGGGAGTGGATCACCCAGGGTAAGAAGCTGGAGTTCATTCATTTAGAAGTGTATCCTTTTTAATGTCTTTTATGTCTGTAGGATCTACAGCCATGTCTTGTTTTATTCTTGATATTTGTTATCTCTGTCCTTTTTCTTCATCAGTCTTTATAAGGATTTACAATCTTATTAGTCTTTACCAAGAACCAATCTTTTGTTTTGCTGATCTGTGAATTAATTTCTGTTCTTTTCTTTCTTATTCCTTCCGTTTAGTTTCTTTGGGTTGAACAGAAGGGTTATATAGACGTGTATTGCTTAATTTTTATATATTTAGGGCATAGTGTGTGTTTCCAGTCCCTTTTATCTTAGTCACATAATTACAAAATTACACTGTAGTCAGAGAGCATAATTATGTGATTTTAATCCTGTGGAATTTGTTGAGACCAGCTCTATGGTCTGGTATATGGTCAACTTTTATGACTGCTCCATGTGTGCTGGGAGTGAATATGCATCTGGCAGTTGTCAGGTACCGCATTCTCTACATGCCTGTTACTGAACTTTGTTCATTATTATTTAAATCTTATGTATTCTTACTGGGGTTTCTCTTGATCTCTTGTAATATCAAATACTGAGAGAAATGTGAACATAAAACACATTGAAAAGTTGTCTTTGTCCCCAGAGTTCTGAAAATTTTTGTTTCATGTATTTTGATGCCATCTTCTTGGGTGCATAAAATTTTAAAATTCTAATATCTTCCTGATAAAGAGACTTTTATTCTTTTGAAATAATACTTTTTATCTGTAGAAATGTTTTCTGAATTAAGATAGTTTTGCCTATCAGTAATAGAGCTAAATCAGCTGTCCTTTGGTGTGGATTTTCACAGTATTTCTTTTTCACCATTACTGAGTTTTCCAATGTTCTGCTCACTTATATCAGAGTTTCTCAACCTTGGCATTATTGACATTTCGGGCCTGATAACTCTCTATTATAGGGGGCGGTCCTGCGCCTTGGAGTTTAGCAGCTCCCCAGGCTATTGGGTGCCAACAGAACCCCCTCCCCCCCAGGTTACGGCAATCAGAAAAACCTGCAAATGTTCCTTGGGGGTAAAATCACCCCCAGTTGAATCAGTATGCATTGTGACAATTTTTGTCTGTTAATGGAAAGATTACATCTATTTGTATTTTATATAGTCATGACAAACTCTCGTTTTTGCTTGCCTCAAAATGGCTTTAAATTTCCTTCTGGGATATCCATTTAAGCTCAGTTTTCCTCTGACTGGGCCCACTGATGGGGAGAACAGAAATAAGTGAAACTTCAAAACTGGTAGAGACACACTAAAGTCATTTTACTCTCTTCTACATAGCTGTTACTGGCTTGTCTGATTATTTCAACTAAATTAACACAGGGCACCGTCCCTGGACAGCTGCTGCCCACTGGCGCAAGTGGGAGATACCTTTGCGGGATTTAGAAAAAGGCACTGCGTTCCCTAGGCAGACATAGCTCTGAGCCAGGCATAGGTTCTGGCAACTGGAGTGAGGACTAGGTATGGCTTCACTTACCCCTTGGCAGGGGGTCCTTGTAAAACAAATACTTTGCAGAAGAGAATTTGTGGACGCCTTCCTCTTCTGGCTTCCCTTGCTGCCATTGGGAGGTTAGCCATCAGCCTGCATGCTGCTCCTTTTAAGGTAATCTGTTTATTTATTGATTTATCTGCAGTTTCACTATGATGTGTGGATTTCTTTTCATGTATCATCTTAGGACTCATTAGGCTTCTTGAGTCAGTGGACTGGTGGTTTTATGCTTCAAAAAAATGCTCAGCCATGATCTTGTCAAAGATGCCTGTGGCCCAAACCGCTTCTCCTCACCCTCTGGGTCTCTCATTAAAAGCATGTTAATTAGGCCTTTTGTTCTGTCCTTCTGTCTCTCACCCTGTCTCACTGACACCCTCTCCTGTTACGCCCTCTGCTGCGTTTGGGACAACTTCTGCAGCGCCATCTTGCAGGTCTCGCCTCAGCTGTGCCTATTCCGCTAACATGCATGCTCGCCGAGTCCTTATATTGGGTTATTTCTCAGCTTTAGAAGTTCTCTTTAGTTCTTTTTGAAATCTGTTACAATACTTTTTATAGATTCCTGTTCCTGCAGATATTTTCAAGCTCATTAAAAAAAACCTCATTACATGTAGTCAGCACCTGTTTTATAGTCTAATAATCACAGTATCTGAACTTTTTGTGGGACTTGGTGTTGTCTGCTGCATCTGTTGGTTATTACTCAGGCTATCTTGTTGTTTTGTAGAACTGCGTATCTTTGCCTGCTAGGCATTATTCTTGAAAAGAATTATTTTAAAGATTAATTTGAGTGCTAGGATAACGGCACCGTCCTCCAGACAGGCTTTTCCTTTGCGTCTGCCAGGTGCCAGGGGACACTGCTGGTTTGGAACTGTCCTGGTCCGAGTTCAGAGTTTGAGTTCCCTGCACCACCGACATGAGACCAGTTTGAACTGCTGGGTGGTTCACTCCCAGTTTACTCTTACTTTGAATGTGTGGCTCTTTAGGGTCCCAGCTTAGAGAAGGGGAGGGTTTCTCACCTAGGTTAGGTTCCAGGTTTTGATTCCTGTCTCCTCTGCCCTGCAAAGCCGCCAGAACCTCAGTCTGATTTCAGATATTTCTTCCAGGCTAGCAGATATCCTTAGAGAAAAGGAGGCTTTGAGGGCTCAGCTTCCACTCTGGATTTCTGCTTTACCCTAGATTTTGGTCTAGTACTATCTTACTCTTTTGTCAGCTCTTCAACAAATGTAAGAAATGTAAAAAGAATATTTCTCTCCACCTTTCCAGCTGTCCTCAGGGGTCCTACTTAGCCCACTCTTACCAGAAATGTAAGTTCCTGGATCAAGTGTAATGCAGAGCCAATAGAAGACTTTTGAACGGGGAGAGGAGTAATCAACTAGTCTATTTTGGTCACATTCCATCACACTCTGTTTATAAGCAAAGGGATTACATATTGAAAACATTGACCAAAAAGAAAGTAACAGTTTGAATCATGTGATTTGTTTTTTGCATGGTGTTTGCCTTACATGGGTGTTTGCTTGCTGTCTCATGATGAGACAGGACGCTCTGGAAGATTAGAGACCCTTTTTGCTTTGCCTAAGCATCCACCCTTTCTCCAGGACCTGAGACAAAGAGACAAGATGCCAGTCTTGCCTTGTTTGTCTTAGCCCGGGGCTTCTGGGCACGTGAGAACTAGACTCTCAGGAGTTCTCTTCCCGCACCTCCCACCTACCTGTGGTAGGAGGGAGCTGAACACTGGGAGCCACAGAAACTACCGTACATCAAGTCTGAGGGTTTAATCAGAGGGTAAGGGTGTATCAGCGGGTAAACACAAATACAAAGTATAATGCTTTTCAATAACATCCAGCTTAGGAGTCAGACGTTCCTCATCCACCCACTGTTGACGGATGTATGAACTGGGGGGAAATACAAAAATATGCATCAAGAACCACAGTTTTTTATATACCTTTTGATCTACTGATTCCATACTTATGAATTGGCCTTAAAAATGGTCATGGGTGTTCCCAAAGATTCAGCTACCTGAATCAGCATAAGAGGGAAAATCGAAAACTTAAAATCCCATCAGAAGGGGTTAGTTACTATACTTTTATGTAATAGAATATTTAATAGCACAAAAATGTTCACAATATAGTGATAAAAGCAGTTTATGAAAGAGCATACATGGCAAAATCCTTTTTTTTTTTTTTTTGTAAAAAATATATATGTACTCATAAAAACCAGGAGCATTTAAAACAAAATGGTAACAGCCATACTTTGGGGTGGTGGGATAATGGTTATTCCCCTCCTTGGCTTTAATACTTCCTTTCCACCCCCAAATCTTCTATCATGAAACTATATTATTTGTATAGTAGGAAAAATGGATTATTATAAAATAAACTAGAGTTCCTTCCCCTATGGATCCATCTAGTTCCAATCCATCCATCTGATTAGCAGATCTGATTAGCAGATCACTCTTATTCTCCCAATTCCATCTGTCTCACCCCGCCTGGTCCACATACAGCTTTTCCAGCCAGCCTGAATGGAGTGACATTCATCCATCAGTGGTGGGTAGGTGGCTCATAATATATGTTTGCCAAACTGAACTGATTGCTAAAATCCAGGAATTTAACAGTAACAGAATGTCACATACTTAAAATGTGACTGTTTTCTATTAAATAATAATCTCGATTTTAACCTATCCTTATGACATTAGGGTGTCTCTCACAACCCAACTAAATAGAAGTATTCTGAGAGGATACCCAAAGGGGAAGTTATTATTATTGACTCCATGTATTTTCCCGGCAGGTCTGTCTATTGTATGTCTAGTAGTTCTGTGCGGTTATGGTCAGTAAGGCTTAATTGCGTCTGCTGCTGAATCGCTTCTGTTGCATGGAGAGAATCAAACCTGCCCCCACTCCTTTACAGAAAAAAATTTAGTGCCTGAGAATGAGCTGGAATTTCCAGGAAAAGCATAGCAGCTCAATTTAAGTCCCCGTGGGATTCCTGCACTGATGTCATTTTTAATATGCCTTACTCTTCCCGTCTGTCTGGCACGAGTCGTCGTCTCCTTCCTTACTGGTTTGCTGCTTTTCCTTAGAGAGCAGGCTGTCTTTGTGAATGACGCACTCAGGGAGCATGTGCAGGATGAACCCAGAGCCTCACTCCATGGGAACATAAGAGAAGAAGATAAAGAATGGGCTGAGAGCGGCAGCTGAATGGAGCAGGTCGTGCTTCTTCTCGAAGCTGAAGAGGCCAACTCTGTAAGCGAGTAGATGAGAGCACCTAATTGGGTCTGACCCCACAGGCTGTGTGTGCTCAGAGAGGGCTGGGAAATGCAGCTTTGCACATGAGAAGGGCAGTGAGATTCCAAGGCTGCTATTCAGACACACTTATGCACTCGTCTGCTGATTCAATTTTATTTGTACAAAAGGTCTGTTGAGGCAATGGGCAGATGAAACTTTGAGAGATCACAGGCTATGCAAACAGAACCTTAATGGAAGATTAAACCAGCTGATGTCCCCCTCAGTGCTGTTTCCATTTGTAGGGCTAGAACGGGCAATAGGGAGGATGAATCGCTCTGACTATACTTAAATGCCTCTTTACAAAAATGCAGTTACTACAGCAGGACCAGTAATTCCTAGTAACAAACAATAAAAATACCTACCTATAAAGAAAATTAACATCATATTATGGTCATCATAATTATGGTCGACTAGCAAGCATGATAAAGCAAAGTACCAACTACAGGGTTCCTTCTTTTCTTTATCACCAGATGAAGAACCAAGCCATGTCTGAAATGACATAGCTTCTTTAAAGAAAGGAACCTACTCTCAACGTGGAAGGTCCCTAGAAAAGATATTAGAGACTTCCACTTAAAAACAGAGAACTAGGGACCAGATTTACCCTCTTGCCTTAAAGAACTAAGAAATTGGACATCATACATAAAGCAATGTTTTTCAGACATTGGTTGACAGGCAATGCAGGTCTGTGATCACTGAGAAAAGAGAAAAAAACAAAGTAAGCCCTACGTGTACCAGCTTACTGCCTGGGGGCGGTCTCCAAGATGCAGTGCAGGGATGGGGAACCCAACCAGAGCTCACTGGTCTCACTGAGTTGAGGAGAATGAGATCAGAGATCCAGAAGAGCAAAGTGGCTAGAACTTGTGGGACAGGGAAACAGTAGGAAGGGTGCTGCAGCAAGACAGAGACAGAGACAGGGACAGACAGACATACACACACACTATACAGTTCTATCAACAGGCATGCCTCCTTGGAGTCTTGGCTGAGTATGGATTTGCACATGCATGAGAGGAGCCTACTTAAGGCTACCGGAAAGGAGTAAGTGGAAAAATTCCTAGAGTTCACATAGGGCTGGGAACTGTTTGTGTTCACCTAAGTCAGCGTAGCAAGACCTTGTAATACATGAGAAATTAGATAAAAATCCTCAGAAGGGTATTTTCATAGTGGTGGGGGCTAAGTTACTCCTAGAATAAATGCTGCTGTGTTTATTCCATAATAAAGTCTAAAAATAATCCCTGAAAGAATCAAACTTATTCCAGGTTATTTAACTATATTCCAAAGGAAAACCTAGCAACCAAGAACATAAAATTAACAATGTCCAATATTCAATAAAAAATTACCAGGTAAGCAAAGAAGTTCATTAACCAGGGGAAAACAATATAAATAAAAACATACCCAGAGCCCTGGCTGTGCAGCTCAGTTCATTGGAGTGTTGTCCTGCATAACAAAGGTTGTGGGTTTGATTCCCTGTTGGGGTGCATATGAGAAGCAACCTATCGATGTTTCTCTCTTACAGCTTGTTTCTCTCCCCCTCCCCACCTCTTTTCCTCCCGTCCTCCCTCCCTCCCTAAGCATATCCTCAGATGACAATTAAAATTAAAAAAAAAATCCCCAGAAATAATGGACATGAAATAATTAGCAACAAGGATATTAAAACACCTTCAATAAATATACTCCACATATTCAAGAAGTAGAGGAAAACATAAATATGAGAACAAGAGAAAGGAGATGTAAAAAACCCATAAACATCTAGAGACTAAAATATAACATCTGAAATTAAAACTGAACTGAATTAGACTAATAATAGATTAGGAACTTCAGAAGAAAAGATCAGTGAACTTGAAGACACAGCATTAGGAACTATCCAAAATGAAGCACAGAGAGAAAGAAGATGGAATAAAAATGAACACAGCATCAGTGACCTGTGGGACAATATCAAGCATTCATGAATTTGGACTTGAAGGAAAATCTGTGGAGAAAGGGGATAGAAAAAATTTTGAAAAAACAATGGCTTAACCATTTTCCAAACTGGATGAAATCTATAAACGCACAGCTCCAAGGAGCTCAAATCCAAGCAGAATAAATATAAAGAAAATGATTCCAAGGAACATAATAATGAAATTGCTCAAGTGATAAAAGAAGATCTTAAAATCAGCCAGAGAAAACAAGAGACATTATAGAGACCAAAGGCAAAAATTAGAGCAGATTTCTCATCGTGAACTATTTAAGCCAGTGGGCAACGAATAGACAGCTTTAAAACACTAGAAATAAAAAACAACTCTGTCAATCTAGAATTCTTTATCTAGTAAAATTGTTCTCAAAATGAAGGTAGACTAGAACTTTTCAAACAGAAAAAAAATTGAAAGAATTAATTCCAGCATACATGCACTACCAAAAATGTTAAAGGAAGTCCTTTAGGCTAAAGGAAATTGAAAAAAAAAAAGATCAAACACAAAGGAATAAAAATGTCTGAACAGTAAATATATTGATAAATATAAAAGTCATGATTTCTTATTAAAATATCTTTCAAAAGATAATTGACTATTTAAAAAACAGCATATTGAATAATATACATGATAATAGCGCAGAGGGTAAGAGGGGAGAAATAGAAGTATATAGTTTTAAAGTTCTTTTTTTTTTAAGAAGAACTTTTTTTTTTAAAGATTTATTTATTTATTTTTTTTAGAGAGGGAAGGGGAGGAGAAAGAAAGAGAGAAAGATACATCAATGTGCGGTTGCTGGGGGCCATGGCCTGCAATTCAGGCATGTGCCCTGACTGGGAATCGAACCTGCGATGCTTTGGTTCGCAGCCCGCGTTCAATCCACTGAGCTACGCCAGCCAGGGCTTAAAGTTCTTATATTATTGTTGGGGGAGGTCATGGAGAAGACATGTGAGCTGGTTGACCCATAACCTGGGTTTGGGCAACTGGAGGCTCCCACCTCACCCCTATCCTTAGAATTTTTTGTTCCACTTGCCTTCTTGAATTCCCCAAAGCTACCCCAAAGATACAGCCTTGACACAGAAAAGTGGTATTGAGACTATCTGGATGGTATATGTGATTGAATCCAGTTAAAGGCTCTCTATAAACCTTTAAGATTTAGCAGGCAGGTGTGAAAAACTACTTGTCTTGTGGCTGCTTAAGGCAAGCCTTTTAACTAAGTTCTCTTGCTCATGAAAACTGCCACCCACCAGGCTGAAAGGGTCCACCTCTTTCTCCAGTCTCTCCCTGCCCTCTGTGTGTGGGGGCAGGTTTCAGATTACACCTGGGAAAATCCTAAGGAGGTCGTGAACCAGCAACTATGCACAAACAGATAAATTCTATTCAGAGACCAACAAGGATAAGTTAAAGATGTATGTTACAAACATGGAAGAAATTACTAAAAAAAAGATAAAATTAAGACGTATAGGCAAGAAGCCAATAATAAATGTAAAATGAAATGATAAATAAGAAACTTAATAATCCAAAATTGTTCAAAAAGAGAAAAAAGGAACAAGGGCCAGATAGGATAAATAGAAAACAAATGGCAAGATGGTCCATTTAAACCCAACCATATCAATAATTACAGTAAGTGTAAATTGTTTAAACATCCCTATCAAAAGGCTGAAAATTTCATATTGGATTAAAAAGCAAGACCCAACTATATGCTTTCCATAAGCAACCATTTTAAAAATAAAGATGTATATTAGTTAAAACTAAAAGAATGGAAAAACTATTCCATGCAAACAATAACCATAAGAAAACTGTAGGAATCATGTCAATATCAGGCAAAGTAGACTTCAGAACAAGAAATAATGCCAGGGAAAAAGAGGATCACTTCACGGTGAGAAAAGGGTCAGTTCATCGAGAAGACACAATCCTAAATGTGAATACACCCAGCATCAGATCTTTACAACACTTAAAGCAAAAACTAATAGAACTAAGAGGAGGAAAAGACAATTTACTGTTATCGAGAATTCAATCCTCCTCTCTTAGTAATGGATACAAGTCGACAGGAAAGTTAATAAAGATATAAAACACCTGAACAACACTTAAAGGAAATTATATACATAAATTATATAAATGATGATAGAATACATATTCTAGAATGACAATAAAATACATATAAATGATGATAGAATATATAGTTAAAGGAAGTTATATACATAAAGTATATAAATGATGATAGAATACATATTCTAGACCATAAAATAAGTCTCAATACATTTAAAAGAATCAAGAGCATACAAAGCATAACAGACTTATGCTTGAAATCATAAGAGAAAGCTACTGGGAAAATCCTAATATTTCAAAACAGCATACTTCAAAATAGCTCATGGGTCAAAGAAGAAGTCATGGGGACTTCTTCAAAATAAAAATTATTTTGAGCTGAATGAAAACAAATATATTACATATCAAAATTTATGGACTATAGCTAAAGCAATACTTAGAGGAAAATTTATAGCATTAAAACACCTATATTAGAAGAAAAAGAGAGAAAAATCCCAAATCATTAACTGCAGAGTCTACCTCAAGAACCTAGAGAAAGTAGAGCAAATGAAGTGCAAATAAATATAAGGAAGAAAATAATAACAAGAGAGAAAAGAGAAAAACTAAGCAATGAAATAAAAAGCTGGTTCTTTGAAAATATCAACAAAATTGATAAAGCTCTATCAGACTGATCAGAAAAAAAGGGAGAAGACACAAATGACCAATAATAGGAATGAAAGAGATCCTACAGACATTGAAAGGATAAGGTAATATTACGAGTCGTTTTATGCCCATAAAGTAAACAACTTAGATGAAATGGACAAATTCCTTAAAGACACAAGCTATCTGAGCTCACTCCAGACGAAACAGATAATCTGAATAGCCCATTATCTATTAAATAACCTGAATTCTTGGTTTAAAACTTTTCCACAGAGAAACTCATCCATCCAGGCTCAGATGAGTTTGTTGGTGAATACTACTAAAGATTCAAGAAAGAAATAATACCAATGCTATATAAAATCTTCTAGAAAATAGAAAAAGGAAACTTTTACCTAGACATTTTCTGAGGCAAGAATTACTCTGATACCAAAATCACACAAGGATATTTAAAAGAAGGTATTACAGATAAAGGACAACAAATGGAAGAAGACAAATTCAGTAAACATAGCAGAAAATATGGAGAAGAGGAAGTAGCCAGAAGCTTGAAAAACATTTAGACATCGTCACAGTGTTCTTCGCTGAATTTCTCCGAGTGCAAAGCCCTGTGTGGCCTGGTGTTTAACAGCGTGGGTTTTTGGAGCCAGACTGTCTGGGTCCAGGTCCCAGCCTCACTAGTTACTAGTTACATAACTTTGGCCGAGTTACCTAATTTCTCTGTGCTTCAAAGTTCCCACTTATAAATGGATATAATAGAACCCCCTCCATGGTTGTTACGGAGACTGAATGAGTAAATATATTTCAAATGCTTAATAGTGCCTGGTACGCTGTAAGCACTTCACAAGTGATTGCTGAAATTATTATTTTTTTCATTGTAACTTTTTTTAATTGTTCAAGTATAGTCTGAAATTATTATTTCTTATACATGTTATATTAGTTGGTTGTCACCTTTATTAAGTCATGATATTTGCCCTCAAAATGAAGTAAGCAGTATAAGAAGTGACTGTTCTCATTGTATTAGTTGTCTATGGCTGTCATAACAAATTACCACAAACTTCCTGGCTTAAAACAACAGAATTTATTCTCTCACAGTCTTGGAAGCCACAAGTTCACTACCAGTTTCACTGGGCTGCATTCCCCCTGGAGCTTCTTGGGGGGAATTTATTCCTGGACTCCTCTGAGTCCTGGTGGCTGCTGATACCCCTTTGCTTGTGGCTGCAGCACTCTAATCTCTGCTCTGTGGTCACACTGCCTCATCTTCTGTGTGTATCAAATCTCCCTCTGCTTTTCTCTCTCTTTTTAAAATTTTGTTTATTTATTTTTAGAGAGGGGAAGGGAGGGAGAAAGAGAAGGAGAAAAACATCAGTGTGTGGTTGCCTCTCACACATACCCTACTGGGGACCTGGCCCGCAACTCAGGCATGTGTCCTGATTGGGAATCAAACTGGTGACCCTATGGTTTGCAGGCCAGCGCTCAAGCCATTAAGCTATACCAGCCAGGCCCCCTGCTTCTCTCTTATAAAGACATTTGTGATTGGATTTAGGGCCCACTAAGGTATCCATGATAATCTCCCTATGTCAAGATTCTTAACTTCATCATATCTGCAAAGACCTTTTTTCTTTACAAAGTAACATTTACAGGTTCCAGGGATTAGG
Source organism: Tonatia bakeri (assembly GCA_004024845.1). Taxonomy (NCBI): domain Eukaryota; kingdom Metazoa; phylum Chordata; class Mammalia; order Chiroptera; family Phyllostomidae; genus Tonatia; species Tonatia bakeri. The sequence continues at coordinate 481,236 of PVIA01000339.1, forward strand.
ACCAAATGTGAGTAGCCATATTCCACCTACCACACTCATCACTAGGAATAGATTAATCTTATGTGGAAATTATAACATGAACAATTTTTTTTTCCTTAAGAGAGAGGGGAAGAGATGGAGAGAGGGAGAGAAACATCGATCATTTGCCTTTTGCATGCACCCCGAATGGGGACAAAACCCACAACCTAAGCACGTACTCTGGCCAGGAATTGAACCGGTGACTTTTCACTTTGTGGAATGACGCCCAACCAACTGAGCCATGCTGGTCAGGGCTGAAGATCATTTTTATAAAGGACATCTAGCTTTTTCCACAACAAACCTGTTAGGACATGCAACCGCATTCCAAGGCACAACCTAGCCACTTGGAGGTAGGGCCCCAAACTGTAAGCACAGCAACCACAACAAACTATAACACCTCTCCAGGGCTAGAGCGCAATCTCAAGTCTATAGAATTAGAAAACATCACAAACTTTGGGAGGCAGTGTTACTAGAAACTTACTGTGACTTCTATGATCCAAATAAAATAGCTTATTAAAATTACTATTAAGAATCAAGAAAATTGGGAGAAACTGGAGTTGGTAATGGCAGTTATGACCGAAGGAGGGTTGAAAGTAACTGGCTCAGCCTAATGAGCACAGGTCCCTGCACTCGGACCCTGCACCTCTGCCCTGCACTGTACAGCGGTGCCGAGCTTCACTCCTGGGGGCAGGGCTGGGTTGGGGATCTGGCTCTACTGTGTCTTTGGGATGTGACCTTGGACAAATCATTTCATGCCTTTGAGCCTGTTTCTTCATCTGGGCAACAGGAGTAACAAGAATACTTACCTCACAGAAACTGTGTGAGGATTAAATAAGAATTCACTTAATGTCTTAGCACGACAATTGGCATATATAATAAGTGCTCAACAAACTGAAGTCACAAATTATTATTATGTACTAAATACTTCTATTTCTAACAAAATTCTGTCTTCTGCAGTAGAACTATCGTCTCATCTTCAATTTCTTTATTTTCAGGGGTGGTGGTTTTCCTTTGGGGACTGTGATCTCATGGGTGAAAGGCATTAACACCACGTAGGAAAAGCAAAGAAAATAATGCAGGCTGCAGATCTTCAGGGAAATAAAAAAAGGATGAGGAAAGTAAGGGCTTTGTAAGCTAGCAAAGGACAGGAAGCAGGGTCCAAAGAGTTTAATGTGTGACTAAGAATGCTAACCCATAGCCCTTGAGGTTTGGGGGAAACAAGAGAGTAAATTAAGAATTTAAGTAGCTGGTTCCGGCCAAGATGGAGGCATAGGCAGTCGCACTGTGCTTCCTCGCGCAACCAAGACTGAAAACAACAAACACTGAGAAACAATTAACAACCAGAACAGAGGGAAATTAATTGAACAGAAGTCGGGCTCCAGTACATCCAGACCGGTAAGGAGCGGCGGAGTTGGGAGGCCTGCAAAGTGGGGTCGAGGGTTCCCAGCGGGAAGAGGCGCTGGCTGGCGGGCGCGCAGGGTGCAGATGGCAGCAGCAGCGGACGGACCGGTGGCGGACGCTGGGCGCAGAAGCGCGGAGGTGACTAGCAGACCCAGTGAGGGGTGCAGGGCAGCTGGCTGTCTGCAGCCACACGTTTGCGCACGAACTAAGTGAAAAACGGGCAGCGCCCCTGCGTTTCAAAGCTTAAGAGCCCTGTCTGGGAACTGAGGCTGGGAGACTCTCACAGGAGACTTCTCGGGGAAACCCACAGAGTCTGAGAAAGTACACCAGCCCACCGCCCGGGAGCCAGCACCGGAAGGGCCCAGTTTGCTTGTGGGAGGCAGTGGAGGGGACGGAAGTCCTAGAGAGAGCGGAGCAGGCGCCATTGTTCCCTCTCAGACCCCGCCCCCACATACCAGTCTCAACCCAGCGACTGGGGTGCCCCGCCCCGTGAACACCTAAGGCTCCGCCGCCCTTACGAAACAGCCGCATCCGAACCAAAGGAAAATTAAAAAGATGGCTCAAACATATTTGAAAGCCCCAGAACCAATTTTTTTAAGTGACCAAGAAATTGCCGAATTACCAGATGCACAGTTCAAAGCACTGTTGATCAGGAAGCTC